>CM061554.1:195925461-195972961 GCA_030864225.1 Capsicum baccatum var. pendulum | reverse complement strand
TTTAACAGTAAAATCAACAATAAAATCTCCAGTATGTTTACGTTCTTCATCATATAAATAAGCAAGAATACATTTTTGCATCACAAAATTACTATCCATCCAGTACAAGTAACGGTTAAATAATTATTTTTATTACAGCACGGCCAAGATCAGAAGTTAGGGACAATCTACATTGAATATTTTTTAACAATGTTGATAAATAAAAAATAATATTGTGAATGAAGTCTAAAAATATCATACCGACAAGTACTTCTAGGAATACCATTAAACATAGGATTATAAATTGCTTGAATATAATGAATAAAGGCATCGGAAGAAGGAAAACTAAAAGGCAAATAACCCACAAATACCATTTTAGCTATTTCTTCCCGGTCCCTTAATTTATTATACTTCTTCTTTACCTGACCGATTGCTGGGTCCATTCTAGTTTGTGTTGTCCAACCAACATCCCCACCCTCTCGTGAAATATTTAACTCTCTTTCGTGAGCATCACCTATATGTCTCATTAACGTACCCGTACCCCCTTGCTTGCCTCCGCTTTTATACTTATATATTTGTTGACAAATATTGGATTGTACCTCAATATCTGATATACGTTCAAAAAATTGCCATGCAATACTAGTTGTTTTACGAGCTCTTGGGGCACGGAGAGGATGGGAAGGGAGATTAACCGATTCAGATCTAACGTTAGCATTTTCTACTGCGGGTGTCTCACCAATATTTTCATCATCTTCATCTAAATTAACCGCATCTACTTTATTTTTTTCTTCTATACCGTAATTTTCCTGAGCTTCTACATAATCCATATCGCGAGCAACTACATCTATTTCTTCCGCAAAAGGTGTACCAAGCGGTACCGGAGGCGAAGGCACACGGGTATATCTACTACTTGAAGTACCTCTACCGCTAGTAATTCTCTTTTTACTACCACTACCTCTTCCGGGACAAAAAATTTTAAAACCTTTAGTAGCGAGGTTTCTTAATTTATCCATAATATAAATTAAACTAAAAAAATTTAAAATACACAAATATAATAAAATGAAATATTTAACAATTAATATAATAAATAAAAATTAAACGTAAGAGATGGAACGACAATATCAAATTTTGGAAGTATCTAAAGGTTGCGACTTTAGAAACTTTCACTCGTACTTTGTAATCGCAAAACTAAAAAATTAAAGTGAGCAGTTTAGGAAATTAAATATATTGAATATTTGAGAATTGAGAATTGAGATTTGAGAGAGTGAAAAATTGTGTGAACAATGATTTGAAGGTGTAGGGTATTTATAGAACTGTTTTGGGATTAAAAAATATTTTAAATAAATTTTTTTTAAATAAATGGGCCCAAACTAGCCGTTTGGACCCAAAAATGGCTATATAGCCGTTGGGCCAACGGCTAGTTTGGCCCAAATATCAAAAATTAAAAAAAAAAATTATCCGGGCCGGGTTACTAGGCCCAACCAAAAAAATTAATCGGCCCAGGACCCGGTATCCTACAGCCCATGGGCTGATCAGGCCGGGTCAAATCGGGCCGATTTTATTAAGTGGGCCAGTTCGGGGCGGGTTGGCCCGGGTCAATCCGACCCGTTTGACAGATTTAAGTAATACAAAAATTGATTTGGGTTGAAGAAAGACAGAATGACCTAAAAATGATGTTATGTGTTATAATACTAGTATTCGTTCTTTGAAAAGGTGTAACATGGATGTAGTGATATTGAATAAATAAAAATACTTCTATTTTTCTATAATGTTAATACTGTTTTTCATAAGATCATAGCTGATCAAACTACACATCAACTTAAAATCGAGTAGCATGGTAATGATAGACTATGCAAGCAGTATACGAAAGATTAAATATGCATTCTATGATGTCAACCGTACACTATACCAATTATGACAACACAATGCATATTCAAATTACATGCAATAATACAGTTTGATAAAAACAAATTCAGTGCAGAATCATAACAACTTTCATAAAATAAAAGAATGTTTTTCATATCCTAACAACAGATAATTTAACTCCCTTGTCTGTCAAATTAAAAAAAAAAGTCTTAAACTTTAAGAATATTAACATTCAATGTCTTTTTCTGAATCATCACAAATGTTATTATTGATTTCATCAACAATATCCATGACCACATCTTTTTTGCCTGCTTCTTCTTTTTCTTCTTCTTGTCCTTCTTTTTTGTCTTCTCATTCTTCTTTGCCACCTTCTTCTTTCTCACCTTCTTCTCCTCCCTTTTCAACATCTGTTGCTGCTTCTTTCTCAGCTTCATTTTCTTCCTCAGCTTCTTCTTCTTCTTCTTCACCTGCAGCTTCTTTCTCAGCTTCTTCTCCTCCCCCTCCTCCTCCTCCTCCTCCCCCTCCTCCTCCTCCTCCTCCTCCTCCTCCATCTTCTTCTTCTTCTTCTTCTTCTTCTTCTTCTTCTCCTTCTTCTTCTCCTTCTTCTTCTTCTTCTTTTTCTTCTGCAACTTTTTTCTCAACTTTTTCTTCTCCATCAGCTTCTGCTATTTTTTCAGCTTCTTATTCTTTCTCACCTCCTTCTTCTGTATCTATTGTTGCTTCTTTTTCATCATCTTCTTCTGCAGCTGCTTCTTTTCTAGTTTCTTCTTCGCTCTTATCTTCTTCCATTTCTTCTTCTTCATCCTTCTTTTCTTTTTTTTTTCCTTTTCTTCCATAACAACGACCAACTCATCTATTTTGCTCTTTTTATATCCTTGTTCATTCCTCTTTGATTCACGAAAGTCCACATGCAATGTATAATCATATTATAAAGTGTTGCTAATATTTATAGTTGAAAATTCCTTAACTACATCAATTATTAAATAAAGTTACCTCGCTTATGTTGTTGTTCATCCTTTTCTTTTTTTCTCCAGTCTTTTCTCTTTGATATAGGCAGCAATATCCAACACGGTTTCCTTGAGCATAGCAACATACTTATGATGACCACCAATGCGTACTCCAATGGGGTTACCACCCAAATTCCCGTAATCATCATTGTCCCCATTTGAAGTGAGGACAGTCACCCCTTGTAAATCTTTCTTCAAACAATCAAAGATGTTATTCTTCACCTCGTCTGTATATGGCTTAAACATAACCATGTAATTCATCTTCGTCTCATGAATAGTAGGGATGATGTACGAGGGCACATTCTATAAAAAATTAATTAACAATTACATAACATTCAATAAAACAGTAGTATTACTGCATAATAAAAAATAAGTTCATACCTCGATAACTTTTTCTTTATATTTGAATATGTTGCCTTCGATTATCTTGTCACTTTTTGTAGCGTGTCATCTGAGGATGTGGAAAATTGGAAAGCGCTCATTCATTGATTTTTCAGTACATTTTCCAAGATGAGGAAAGGCCTCGTAGATCCAAATCTATATGCAATACAATAGTGAAAAAATGACTCAGAGTCTATGACAGAGTATAAATAAAACTAGAACCTATGATAATCTCACTAAAGAGTTGATGGTAGATACCATGAATGCCTAGGAAAATCCAAATAGAGAATAGGATGCCTTTTGCTTTTCATCAAATACCTCCCTTTACTTCTTTAGGTCCCTTTTCTTCTTTAGATAGTCCATGGTCAATTGAAATGTCTCTTTTCCCCATGGATAACTCTCGAAGAAGCTCAAAGAATCGATTGTTCGAATTAGTTTTGTGTCGACAATGTTCGTCGAATCTTTTGCAAGAACCACAGTAAACAACACTTAAACTTCTTCTCCTCGTTCAACTTATTCCCTCTAATCAACGTAACAAGTTGGTCATCATAATATTTTTATTTTTCGTCAAAAATGCTCTCCCTTCTTTGACACCTTCTTCAATTTTGATTCACTGGGGTATGATGAGCAGTTCTACCCCGTAATCAAAGAAAATTCCTTTAATCTAAAACAAGAAAACTTATTGTTCACACAAAACAACATCTTATGACGTATCTTATCGTTCTTAACGCGTCGCAACATCAAATAATGGACCATCTGCCCATTGAATTTGAGATGTTCTGACAGGTTTCTCAAGTGTTCAAAATAGGACCATTTGAATCTTTTCTTCAAATCTTGATCGACAAAAAAATTATTGATATTCTCGGTATGCAGTCATTCTTGATCTAACCGATATCTTCGCTGGGAAAGATTCGACCTTGTTTATTATAGTTCAAAGGTCATACCGCTCCACTGAAATATACCTTGAACAAAATGGCATGGACAAGGAATCATTATCCCTATCAACACTGTTTTTTCCCTTCCCTCACTCTCTTTACTATCACTACTAGCACTACACTTGGCAACATCTTCACTAGACTCATCGACGTATGTACTTATCTCCTTTAAATTCAAATCTGATTCTGACTCTTTCACTTCAGTTTTCTTTCTTTTACAGGAATTTTCAACTGCCTCATTTCTTTTTTTTTTCAACTCCTAGTAGCAGAATCAGGCGTGGTACCAACTGCGTGTTTCACATTGATTTTTTTTTAACCCATTTTTAACAGAATCTACACCTGCAAAATAAATCTGTCGTTGTCAATTCATAGACCACAAGTCTACTAACAGAAGTAACTCAATGCTCAAATGAATAACCTAAACTAACTAAGAATTACCCCACCATTAAACAGTTCACTATACAAAAATACCATAGCTGAACCAAAATCCAACGTGCAGTATCAAAACTCAATTATTGCTAAAAATCAAACTAATCAGCTATTAATCTTTCAATTATCACTATTTCATCAATCATATTTTAAAAGAATTTCATACGCCTAAAAATTAATTTCAATCTAAGGCATTTTTATTTCATAGACCACAAGTCTACAGACAAAAACAAGTCACTATTTGAATCAAATAGAAAAATAACTCATAAATAACAATTATCCTACCATTCAACACTATAGTACTAAAAAAAATACCAAAACTAAACCAAAACTCCTTAACAAAAAAAATCAAAATTCAACACAGTGATCGACGAAAAAATCTGTCAAAACTGACGAATCAAAACTCAACCATTGCTTTGGAATCAAACTAATTACCTATAAAACTCTCATATTTTAACAATTTAATCAACTACATTTCAAAAAAAAAATCCTATACTACATCACTAGGAAATAGTTAACAAAAAATTGATAAAATGGATCTACAAATATTCGAAACTTGATTTTAACTTACCTTACAATGCAAGAATGATCCGTTTGCCGATGGAGAAGAAGAAAAATAAAAAATAGCGTTTGGGAGAGAGTTCTTGGGAGTAGCGGAAGTTGAGAAATTGAAGAGAAGAGAGAGAAGAGATTTTATTTAATATTGGAAGAAATAAAGGGTGTTGGGTGTATTTTATTTGAGAAAATGAATATGTTAAGGTCGGACCAAAACATTTACAGCGATAGGGCATTCAAAAAGATAGAGGTACTTTCCACACTGTTAGAACAATGACAGCATGAGTTAGATGAGGTAATACCCAGATGTTGAAGGAAACTTTTTGTAGGAAGGCGATCATGAAGACACAACCACAAAAAAATATTTAATTTTATTAAGAGTGTTGATAGTCCAAACCCAAGTAAATGGACAAATTTAGTAGGGGAAAAGATGAGAGTATACACAGACGGAGAGGAGTAGAAGCAATTAAATTCCAAACCCCAAAAAGGAATTATCTCTTTGAAGGGAGTCATGATTAGTGAGTTTCTTGCTAATGGTATCCTTAATGTTATCAAGGAAGTTAAAGGAGAAGGCATCCCAGTTTAAATTATTATTAGTCATATAAAAATTAACCGTCTTCGAAGCTTTATCCTTGCTAAGAGGACCTTGAATTATGGAACGGAGGTTAGTCTCCGGCTTAATCCAATTAAAGTTCCATATATTAATAGAAGTTTCATTTCCTATCCTCTAACACAAAATCTGTTGAGCATATTTCCATCCCAAAAGCACACTAGCCCAAAAATCAACATCTTAAGTTTCAAAACTACTAAAAATTCCATCATTTTTTAAAAATTATTAATATCCCAACATTTACTAATTTTATATTTGTTTGGAAAAAAGTGAAGATACATATTAAAACCCTTTTTTACCATTGTCAACTTTACCATTTTTATCACCGGTTGACTCCTCTTTTTACGTCGGATTTTGTGTCTTGCGGTTTTCATTGATTTTTTCGCTCAATTTCAAAATTTGAATTAAGTAAAAGAATTTTCTAAATTCATATTCAATTTCTTATTAACATATTTTACAATTTCTATCAAAAATCGATTCTTTGATACTATTTTCTACAAAGGTTTTTTTTATTTCATTGTTCAATAAGTCTTTGATTTTCATTTTTTTCATTCCATATTATTTGAATTTACATAATGAATAGAGTTTTGGTACTATTTTTTAGTCTTGACTCTCAATTAGACAATACCAAACAATATCAAGAAGTTGAAAATTTTGTTCCTGATATTTTTGAGCAAGATTCTGAAGGTTTTAATGAAAATAGGTCCAAGCACAAAAACGATCCTTCTATTATGAAGAAATTGCTTGAAAAGAATGCAAAAAAGGATAAGAAAAAAGAAGTGATCGTTTCTAAGAAAAGAGGATCTAAGGGTTTTGTAGTTAAAGTTGATGTCAAAAGAAGAAGAGTTGTTGAAATGCCTTCCAGAGATGTGCTTCTTGCATGTTCAGAGCTGCGCAACATTATTCCTAGATACATATCTCTACTTACGTTATACTTTTTCTATATCTTGTATCTTTGGTGTTATGTTTATGTATTTACCAAATATAAATATTTTATAAAACATCTGATACATTTTATATTTTTTGTATCTATGGTTCTGTTTTAATGTATATGTATGTATCTATGATGTTTTTATACAATTTACAGGTGTAAAACACTAGATACATTTGATATTTTATGTATCTATGGTTCCGTGTTAATGTAAGTGTATGAATCTATGATATTTTTATACAATCTGTAGGTGTAAAACACTAGATACATTTTATATTTTATGTATCTATGGTTTTGTGTTAATGTACGTGTATGTATCTATGATATATTTATACAATTTTGTAGGTGTAAAACACTAGATACATTTTATACAATTTGTATCTATGGTTATGTGTTAATGTAGGTGAAAGTATATACTAAACATAGGTGTATGTATCTATTATAATTTTCTTGATTTGATGTTTGAATTTTTTTCCAGGGAATGAGTTACGTTATATGAATTACTATCATGCGGACGTTGGTAAGGACAATTCAACTGTTTTTATTGCTATGTTTGCCGAGTATCTGAGCAAAGGTTTAGGAATACCATCTTCGAATATTGATGCTCAATAACATCATTTATTATATGCAACACTGTTGTGCAAGTATGGGTCTCTAAAGACTTAGAATGGATACTTTAGTGAGAATGACGATCCACAGAGACCAAGGAGCAGCTTCATAGCAACATCAAAAGATCGTGTTCTGAATTTTGAGTAGTTGTTTTTTGTTGTATATTAAAAGATTGGATGATGTTAGTATATGTTTTAACTGTTGGTTATTTTGGAATGTTTTAAAAAACATACATTAGCTCTTTTGATTATACGAAAAAGGGTTAAAAATACCCTTCAAGTATTGGAAAAGGATCAAGAATATCCTTCGTTTATCTATTGGGCCAAAGATACCCTTCCATCCACCTTTTTGGGTCAAATATACCCGTATAACTAACATAATTTTTTTTAACCATAATTAGAAATTCTATTAAACACGTGTCACCTTTCTATTGGTTGTAAATTAAATTAATTAAAATATTAAATTAAATTCGGATTCAATTAAAATGCCCGACCCATGGAGAGTTATCTATCCAACTGAAGCAAATAACTTTTGTGAAATTTAGTCTTCCAAATTTGATTCGCGGGCCAACTGTTGCAATAGAAAAGTTAATATTCAGTTGGATAGATATGGAGGTAAATGATAGTTATCGAAGTGGGTCTGACTTTCGGCCGACAACGTCTACCATAGTCGGGGCAAATGTAAGAAAGATCCAACATAATAGAGGCTAGATATCAGTATTGGTGGAGCCAAAGCGGTATGCTTCAAGAAGACTTATATGCGAAGAAATAAAAGAAAAAATAAAAATAATCTTGTTCTTAAAACACACACAAGCAGAACCAAGCAGCGGGAGATCAGCTCATTTAGTAATTGAGCCCGTACTCAGATCGTTCAACAAATCAATGAGATCAATCAGGATTAACTAGAGTAGTCAAGCTTTGCCCGCTCTGTCAGCTCCTTTATAGAGCTGCAAGTTTACTACTATGTTGATTGTCTAAAAATATAATATAGCTGTTGCAAACTTGAACCATCATACAAGAATCTATCACTGAATCCAGAGTTCAAACATTGTGTATGTGTACAAGACTAGCAACAAAAAGAATCTATTACTTTGTATGATCCAGTACTTACACAAATTTATACTAGATTATAATCCAAAAGAAAGGATCCGTAGACACTCAAATGATCAATATAGAAGCTGTCTAATTACTAGAAACAACGGAATCCAATATTCCTCTGTATGGTTAATTACTTCTTATACGAATTTAACCAAATTATAATCCAAAAAAAAGAAAAAATTAGATCCATAGATGTTCCAAATAATCTATGTAGAAATAATCTCAGACAACCTTTCAAATATTGCCAATAGCACTACGTAAACTGTCCATGGGTCAGCATTTTAATTGAATTCAAATGAAACTTAGTATTTTAATTAATTTAATTTATAACCAATAGAAAGGCGTCACGTGTTTAATAGAATTTCTAATTATAGTTTAAGAAATTCTGTTAGTTATAAGAGTATATTTTACCCAAAAAGGTGGATGGAAGGGTATTTTTGATCCAATAGATAAACGAAGGGTATTCACCCATTTTGAATACTTGAAGGATATTTCTGACCCTTTTCCGTTGATTATAAACTAGTTTTGCTTTATAAGGTTATTTACATGTGGCTATTGCAGTTTCTAATATATTATTGTTTTGATATACGGTTTAGTTAAATGTTGCAAAGAAATGCTTCTAAATGTTACAAATTATATTAAGCTCTGTTTAATAGATACATACACCTACATTAACACATAACCATAAATACAAATTGTATAAAATGTATCTAGTATTTTACACCTACAAATTATATAAAAATATCATAGATACATGCAGTTACATTAACACAGAATCATAGATACAAAAAATATAAAATGTATCAAATTGTAAAAAAATATAATAGATACATACACCTACATTCAAACAGTATCATAGATACATATTAATTATTTTGTATCTCATACAAATTATTATGTATCTCTATTAATAAATCACTACTAAAAAAATAGAAAAATCGACCATAAAAATCAACCACATGTGATCGATTTTTCTGCTTTTGTGGCTACAAAACCAATCAAAGGGTATGGTCAGAAAAAGTGTGGTAGCTTTTTTAAAACCAACCGCATGTGATCGTTTTTCTTAAATATATATATATATATATATATATATATATATATATATATTAAAAATTCAATATTATTTTAAAAAAAAAGAATTTTTAAACAAAAGCGACCCTAGTGGTCGCTTTTATTAAAATTAATTAATTAATTTAAATACAAAATCGATCACTTGTGATCGATTTTTTATTTAATAATTTATTTAATAAAATAGTTTTTAATTAATTATTGTAAACCAACCGCATGTGGTCAGTTTTTTAAAATTTTTCCAGAAAATCGACCACATATGGTCGATTTTTCTGGTAATTTTGTAAAATATTAACCACATATAGCTATGCTACATTTCATCAACCAGCATAGTAATACAAACAACCAGCATAACAATACAAATATTAAAAATTAAGTTATTTACAAAATTTATCAAGGTTCCAAATCTAAACTACAAAACATGCAAAAGACTAAAAACTGCAACTCATCATTCGCATCCTCATCCTCTGCCTCACCTACAGGATTTGATTCCTTCTTTGTGGTGTAATAATCATCCAGTGGGCCTAGGCTTTTTGCAGTCCGAGCTACATCACCAGGACAAGGAGGAAGAATCCCTACAGATCAAATAAAAGAGTTGATCTGCTCCTGCATCATTCTTATTTGTGATATTGTTTCCTTCTCCTTCTGTTTTGCCCTCTCAGTCTGTGCAGCAAGATCTTTAGTGAGTTGAGAAACCATATTTTTTTAGTAAATAAACAATTTCTCTATCAACTGAAGAGGGAAAGGATGTATCGCCGGACGAAGACCTAATATTCTCGCTAAAATATTTTCTGTGGTACCCATAATATTGGCCTCTAACTGGAGAATCCACAGTTTATTTCTAGAACTCCTCCTCTACATCTTCAGGTATTGTCTCACCCTGACTTTCAGGAGGCTGAGTACTATGATACTCATTAATGAACTGCATATATTTGTCCTATATTCAAAGTAAAGTTAAAATTAATAATAAAAAAATATTAAATTACTTGTACTTGAATAATATCAACTTTGAGAAAAAGATTCATAAATATAAAATTTGATTCTTACATGGGTAGCTTTTGCACGAGGCTCAACCCAGACATCTTCATCAGTTGGGCTCTTTTTCTTCCTTACATGGGTCTTCTCGAATACCTCATATATTTTTATCTTCCTACCCAATTTATTTCCTGCATATGATAAAATTATTAATATTCAAATAATAAAAAAAATTAAATAGAAACAAACAATTAAACTTGTAAAAGTTATATACCATTTTTTGCTCCACAGTAATCCGACTAACTGCTCCCGCAATATGTAGAGAGCCACCCTTGGATGATGCCCTGTCTTTCTTTCCTTTGTCACTCAAATTTTAGTATTCTTCGCTATTCCAATAGCGAAGATAATTTGGCCATATTTTTTCGTCTATAAAACTTAGTTGTGTCCTATTTGTGTGGCATAATCCAACAGACTGTTCATTCTGAGTCTTGGTCTTCTATAAAAATTCTTTCATATAGCAAAGTAATTTGTTGGATCCAAAATATTTCTACAACAAAAACAAAGATTTAATAGTTAATTTTTCTTGTAACAATGTATTAATTAGTCGATAAGTTAAATCTTTACTTGAAATTCTTTAAGCATTTCATTTCTATAAAATTTTAGAACCTTTGCCAACTTGTCCAATAGCCTTTGAAGTGCCGACAAATGTATTTATTCTTAATATTTGCAATTCTATCATCGGACAAAAAGCTACAACACAATATCAAACATTAATATCATAGAGCATAATAATATAGTAAATGAAAAATGAATAATATTGTTATATTTAGAAATCTTACCCTACTCCATATGGAATAATATATTGTCTCCGCTGAGCATCTTTGTCTCCGACCTGCGGAACAAGTGCTGGTAGATGCACTAGCGTGGGTGGATCTGAATCACAGGATGGTGTGCCTCTAAGATAAAGATCTGTCAACCCAATAGATCCAGCAGAATCATTGTGAGTACGTGGGTGACTACTAGTAGAAGTTACTGCAGATGATAATAGATGATTGTATGTGCCAACAATCGTCTGATAGTATTATGAAGGCGATGGCATAGCGATGGGAGCAGAATGAGTCTCTGTAGAGCAATAAAGTAGACCCACGTACGTAGGAGCAGGAACTAAATTATGCGACGACCTATAATAAGAGGGTCGTGCTGGCACGTCATATAACCGACCCTCAGATATATGAATACCTAACAGTCGTCTATAAGGCGGAGGTTGGTTTTTCTTTTTTGTCTTGGTAGGATCATCTTTTTGCTTACCTTTGTCACCTTTACCTCCCATCTAAATTATGTAAAATTAACAAATAGTTAGTCCTTACAAAATGAATATAAGAAAACACCAGTGTTAAAACATTCCAAGTAACTAATTCACATTTCAAATCACTAAATCAGTATTAAAACACCATTGAAATAGTTACATAATCATAGAAAGTTTAGGCTCGCTCCAACAACACGAGAAAGACAAGAATATTTCTAATACTACATAAAAGATGGAAATGTGACAACAATAATCTTACATAGTATATTACATACAATCTTAAACAAGAAACATAAAGGTAAATAGTACAAAGCATAAAGACATCAATACATAACAAATACAACCTACACAAATTAATCCTCCTCTCTCGAAGATTCTCCACTAAACCATTCACCCTATTTGGAAGTTTCCTCATCTCCTACCCACTCAGCCTCTTCTTCTGCAATATTAACTTCTTCAAATATATTTTTCTGAGTGGTTCAAACTATCCACTAAATATATATCACTAAGTCATGATCAATCTGCATTGCATTTTGATACGCAGTCTCTAACACATTCTCAACTTCCACCCATCCTATAGGATTTGTTTTGATTACAGCCCACCAATCAGACTTATCTCTACATAACGGATAAGGAGTATAATACATTTGTTTAGCATTTTGCGCGAGAACAAAGGGATCGTAAACATGATACGTCCTATTGTGCTTCACTTCAATGATGTTATGCTTCTTATGTACTCTTGTGCCTCTTGTGCTTGGATCAAATCACTTATATCGAAAGAGGATAATTTTTTTTATTGGCAAACAAGCATACTTCATTTCTAAAATCTCTTGTATGATACCAAAGTAAACAACATCATCATCACTCTTAACCCAAACACCACTATTGTTTGTTTTCCTTGTTCTGGAGTGTTCTTCGGTGAAAAATTTAAATCTATTTACTGTGTAATGGGACATTGCATGAGCTTCAACTGGTCCCAAAAAAATATCTCTCAAGAACTGATCGTATGCGGTCCTATTTGGTGAATGGTATACCTATAAATATTAGTACACTTACAAACCTCATATGTAAACCATGTTGCAAAGGATGCATACACTTGATTTTGGTGGAATTGAGTATTAATGAACTGAAAATCCAACACGTGAAACACAATTAGTTTCTTTAAAGGAATGAGTAAATAAATATGATATGTTAACATTTAATATCCTTACTTCAGAGAGGGCTCAACTTCTGGGCAATTTAGCAAGACATACAATGTTGTTGATTTGTGCTCCATGGTAGTGAGCCGGCGAAATATGGTCATTTTAGCCTTACTACCAGATTGATTGAAAATTGATATTGGTTGCAAATGAGGCTCATTCTCATCGTCCTGATGTCGATTCGGTCTGTTTCTTAAACAAACACTTCATCACCAAAATAGTATGAACAAAATTGAGATGTTTCTCTTGCAAGATATGCCTCAACTATAGAGCCTTCCACCCTATATTTATTTTTGGGACCCCTTTTTAATTTTTCAATTGTCCTGCATAATTTTAAGATTAGATGTTTACTGTATAAAAATAGATATGTATGAATTTAAATATGCTTCAATTGCTTACCGCTTGCCTAAATACATCCACCTAATTTAAACTGGACCGCTTAGACGATCTTTGTAGACAAGGTGAATGGGAAGATGTTCCATCACATCAAAGAAACCAAGTGGAACAATCTTCTCCAACTTGGTGATAACAACAATATTAATTTCCATTCGAGCCAAATTTTCTTCTTTCAATGTGGTCGAACAAAAGTCTTTGAAGAATAAATTAATCTCCGTTATCAGTTTCCATATGTTTTCAGGCAAACCAATAAAAGAAATTGAAAGTAATTGTTTCATGAAAACATGACAATCATGGCTTTTCATTCCATGTAAGATTTCTTGTGCCATATCAACCCTCTTTCCCAAATTTGAGGCATATCCATCGGGCATCTTTAAACTTTGGATCCACTCACATATTTTTTGCTTTTGATCCAACTTGAATGTATTACTTGCCTTGGGCTTAAGAACATTACCATTGGGCCCCTCCGGTAAGTGTAATTCCCTACATTTGAAATATTCTGGTAAATTAAGTCTAGCCTTAGGATTATCCTTTATCTTTCCCCAACCATCCATAACTGTGTTGAACAAGTTGTCAAAATAGTTCTTCTCAGTAGGGGTGGGCGTTCGTTATTCGATTTGGTACTTTTGAAGTTCGAGTTCGGTAATTTGATAATCGGTATTTGAAAGTAGAAACCACATACCATACTTTAAAACATCGATTCGGTAATTGGTAAATTAAGATTCAATTCGGTACGGTATTTAGTAATACCATATTAAAGTTGGAGGTTTGCAAACTACGTTTAAAATTCAAAAAGTATATTTAATAAAAACCCTATTTAATATTTTTTTTGTGCTTTTTATGAATATATTACCAAGGTCCAAGAGATTTTTTAGAATAATAACTAGTATTATAGTCTATTGGATTAGTTACACATCGTATTATTTAATATACATATATATATATATATATAAATATAATAATTCGGTATATGGTAAATACCAAATACCAAACGGTATTAATATCTTGTACCAAGCCCAATCCCAAATACCAAAATATTAAAATTTTACTCCCAAGTTTGATATCAAATACCAAATTACCGAATACCAATTACCAAATTTTTTCGGTTCGATTCGGTAATTCATTATTCGATATTTTATGCCCATCCCTACTTCACAGTATGTATGACATCAATATTATGTCTAAGTAAATTATCTAACCAATATTCTAACTCCAAAAATATACTTTGCTTAGTCCAATTATGTGAAACGTCATATCCATCAAACCTATACATTGGTTCCTTGCTAACTTTTGGAAAATCCTGAACTATCTCCCAAATATCATGACCAGATAACCTTGGAGGTGGACCATCACGTTCAGTTCTATTCTTTCTAAATGCATTCTTGAGTCTACTAAACTCATGATTTCGTGGCAAGAAATAACGATGACAATCAAATCATGAATTTTTCCTGCCATGTCTCAATGTGAAAGATTTTGTACTTTCTATGCAGTATGGACAAGCCAACTTTCCAGCTGTCATCCACCCATACAACATTCCATAAGCAGAAAAATTATTCATAGTCCACATTAGATATGCACGCAGATTGAAATTCTATTTAAGGGAAATTTCCCAAGTTTCAACCCCCTCATGCAAAAAAATTTGTAGTCCATCAATCAAAGGTTGCAAGTAGACATCTATTATGCCCTGTATACCTACTACTTTCACCAACAACAGAGTTATTTTGCTCAATATCACAATGACTAGTATGCAATCATAAAAAGTCCTCATGAAATCCATTTCTATAAATATTATCCTTCACAGCTTCTTCTTTTAGAATACTTGTACCATCACATTTAACAGATGGACAATGAATCGCCCAAAAAAGTGACCAATCATCAAGTGTCTTGGCATGTTCAATAAATCGATTGACATCTTCAAAAAATTCTATCCTAAGACCCATTCTATTATCATTATTTTATTGATATATCCAGCTACAATCAGGTTCCATCTATACAATCAATCACATTCAAATAATTATTCAAGTCACAAAAGTTCACATTTAAAGTATTTACACTTAATCACTTTCAAGTCACTAATTAACTTTCAAGTTACAAAACTAAACTAAATTCAAAATAAAAAGTTCACATTTCAAGTACCTACACTTAATAACTTTCAAGTCACTAATTCACTTTGCAAGTTACAGAAATAAACTAAATTCAAAATAAAAAGTTCACATTTCAAGTACCTACACTCAAAACACTTTCAAGTCACTAATACACTTTACAAGTTACCAAACTAAACTAAATTCAAAACGAAAAGTTCATATTTCTAGTACCTACACTGAATCACTTTCGAGTCACTAATCACATTACAAGTTACAAACTAGACTAAATTCAAAATGAAAAGTTCACATTTCAAATACCTACACTTAATCACTTCCAAGTAACTAATTCACTCCACAAGTTACCAAACTAAACTAAATTCAAAATGAAAAGTTCACATTTCATATTTTATGTACCTACACTTAAAAACTTTCAAGTAACTAATTCACTTTACAAGTTACCAAACTAAACTAAATTCAAAATGGAAAGTTCACATTTCAAGTACCTAGATTTAAACACTTTCAAGTCACTAATTCACTTTACAAGTTACCAAACTAAACTAAATTCAAAATGAAAAGTTCACATTTTAAGTACCTACACTTAATCACTTTCAAGTCACTAATTCACTTTACAAGTTACCAAACTAAATAAAATTTAAAATGAAAAGTTCACATTTCAAGTACCTACACTTAACCACTTTCAAGTCACTAATTCACTTTACAAGTTACCGAACTAAACTAAATTCGAAATAAAAAGTTCACATTTCAAGCACCTACACCTAATCACTTTCAAGTCACTAAATCACTTTAAAAGTTACCAAACTAAACAAAATTAAAAATGAAACGTTCATATTTCTAGAACCTACGCTTAATCACTTTCGAGTCACTAATCACATTACAAGTTACCAAACAAGACTAAATTCAAAATAAAAAGCTCACATTTCAAGTACCTACACTTAAGCACGTTCAAGTCACTAATTCACTTTACAAGTTACGAAACTAAACTAAATTCAAAATAAAAGGTCCATATTTCTAGTACCTACACTTAATCACTTTCAAGTCACTAAACACTTTACAAGTTACCAAACTAAACTAAATTCAAAATAAAAAGCTCACATTTCAAGTACCTACACTTAAACACTTTCAAGTCACTATTTCGTTTCACTAGTTATCAAACTAAACTAAATTCGAAATGAAAAGTTCACATTTCAAGTACCTACACTTAATCACTTTCATGTCTCTAATTCACTTCACAAGTTAACAGACAAAACTAAATTCAAAATAAAAATTCACCTTTCAAGTAGCTACACTTAATCACTTTTAAGTAACTAATTCAATTTACAAGTTACCAAAGTAAACTAAATTCAAAATAAAAAGTTCACATTTCAAATATTTACACTTAATCACTTTCAAGTAACTAATTAACTTTACAAATTGCCAAACTAAACTAAATTTCAAAAGAAAAGTTCACATTTCAAGTACCTACACTTAATCACTTTCAAGTCACTAATTCACTTTACAAGTTACCAGACTAAACTAACTTCAAATAGAAGAGTTCACATTTCAAGTATTAACACTTAATCACTTTCAAGACACTAATTCACTTTAAGAAATACCAAACAAAACTAAATTTAAAATGAAAAGTTCACATTTCAAGTACCTACACTTAATCACTTTCAAGTCACTAATTCACTTTACAAATTACCAAACTAAACTAAATTCCTTTACAAGTTACCAAACTAAACTAAATTCAAAATGAAAACTTCACATTTCAAGTACCTACACTTAATAAGTTTCAAGTCACTAATTCACTTTACAAGTTACCAAACTAAACAAAATACAAAATAAAAAGTTCACATTTCAATTACCTATACATAAACCCCTTCAAGTCACAAATTCATTTTACAAGTTACCAAATTAAACTAAATTCAAAATGAAAAGTTCACATTTCAAGTTCCTACACTTAATCATTTGAAGTCACTAATTCACTTTACAAGTAGCCAAACTAAACTAAATTCAAAATGAAAATTTCACATTTCAAGTACCTACACTTAATCAGTTTCAACTGACAAATTCATTTTCAAGTTACAAAACTAAGCTTACTTCAAAAAGAAGAGTTCACATTTCAAGTATTAACACTTAATCACTTTCAAGACACTAAATCACTTTAAGAATACCAAACTAAACTAAATTCAAAATGAAAAGTTTACATTTCATGTACCTACACTTAATCACTTTCAAGTCACTAATTCACTTTACAAGTTACCAAACTATACTAAATTCAAAATAAAAAGTTCACATTTCAAATACCTACCCTTAACCACTTTCAAGTCACTAATTAACTTTACAAGTTACCAAACTAAACTAAATTCAAAATAATAAGTTCACATTTCAAGTACCTACACTTAATCACTTTCGAGTCACTAAATCACTTTACAATTTACCAAACTAAACTAAATTCAAAATGAAAAGTTCATATTTCTAGTACCTACACTAAATCACTTTCGAGTCACTAATCACATTACAAGTTACCAAAGTAGACGTAATTCAAAATTAAAAGTTCCCATTTCAAGTATCTACACTTAAACACGTTCAAGTTACTAATTCATTTCACAAGTTACTAAACTAAACTAAATTCAAAATGAAAAGTTCACATTTCAAGTACCTACACATAATCACTTTCAAGTCACTAATTAAATTTACAAGTTACCAAACTAAATTAAATTCAAATTGAAAAATTCATATTTCAATTGCCTACACTTAATCACTTACACGTCACTAATTCACTTTACAAGTTACCAAGCTAAAGTAAAATTCAAAATGAAAAGTTCACATTTCTACTACTTTCACTTAATCACTTTCAAGACACTAATTCACTTTAAGAAATACCAAACTAAACTAAATTCAAAATGAAAAGTACACATTACAAGTACCTACACTTAATCATTTTCGTGTCACAAATTCACTTTACAAGATACCAAACTAAATTAAATTGAAAATAAAAAGTTCACATTTCAAGTTCCTACAGTTAATCACTTGCACGTCAATAATTTACTTTAGAAGTTACGAAACAAAACTAAATTTAAAAAGAAAAGTTCACATTTTTATTACCTACACTTAATCAGTTTCAAGTCATTTATTACTTTACAATTTACCAAACTACAACAAAATTCAAAATGAAAAGTTCACATTTCAAGTACCTACACTTAATCACTTTCATGTCAATAATTCATTTCACAAGTTACCAAACTAAACAAAATTCAAAATGAAAAGTTCACATTTCAAATACCTATATTTAATCATATTCAAGTCACTAATTCACTTTATGAGTTACTAAACTAAACGAAAATACAAAATGAAATGTTCATATTTCAAGTACCTACACTTAATCACTTTCAAGTCACTAATTATGAAAAGTTCAAATTTCAAGTACCTACACTTAATCACTTTCAAGTCACTAATTCACTTTACGAGTTACCAAACTAAACTAAATTCAAAATAAAAATTTCACAATTCAAGTACCTACACTTAATCACTATCAAGTCACTAATTCACTTTACAAGTTACCAAACTACTCTAAATTCAAACTGAATAGTTCAGATTTCACATTTCTAGTATCTACACTTAATCACATTCAAGTCACTAATTCACTTTACAAGTTGCCAAACTAAACTAAATTCCAAATGAATAGTTTACATTTCAAGTACCTACACTTAATCACTTTAAAATCACTAATTCACTTTACAAGTTACCAAACTAAGCTTACATCAAAAAGAAGAGTTCACATTTCAAGTATTAACACTTAATCACTTTCAAGACACTAAATCACTTTAAGAATACCAAACTAAACTAAATTCAAAATGAAAAGTTTACATTTCATGTACCTACACTTAATCACTTTCAAGTCACTAATTCACTTTACAAGTTACCAAACTATACTAAATTCAAAATAAAAAGTTCACATTTCAAATACCTACCCTTAACCACTTTCAAGTCACTAATTAACTTTACAAGTTACCAAACTAAACTAAATTCAAAATAATAAGTTCACATTTCAAGTACCTACACTTAATCACTTTCGAGTCACTAAATCACTTTACAATTTACCAAACTAAACTAAATTCAAAATGAAAAGTTCATATTTCTAGTACCTACACTAAATCACTTTCGAGTCACTAATCACATTACAAGTTACCAAAGTAGACGTAATTCAAAATTAAAAGTTCCCATTTCAAGTATCTACACTTAAACACGTTCAAGTTACTAATTCATTTCACAAGTTACTAAACTAAACTAAATTCAAAATAAAAAGTTCACATTTCAAGTACCTACACTTAATCACTTTTATGTCACTAATTCACATCACATGTTAACAGACTAAACTTAAATGAAAATAAAAATTCACCTTTCATGTAGCTAAACTTAATCACTTTCAAGTCAATAATTCACTTTACAAGTTACAAAACTAAACTAAATTTAAACTGAAAAGGTCACATTTCTAGTACCTACACTTAATCACTTTCAAGTCAACAATTAACTTTACAAGTTACCAAACTAAACTAATTTCAAAATAAAAAGTACACATTTCAAGTACCTATACTTAATCACTTTCACGTCACTAATTCACTTTACAAGTTACCAAACTAAGCTAAATTTATAATGAAAAGTTCACATTTCTAGTATTTACACTTAATCACTTTCAGGTCATTAATCACTTTACAAGTTACCAAAGCATAACTAAATTCAAAATGAAAAGTTCACATTTCAAGTACCTACACTTAATCACTTTCAAGTCACTAATTCATTTCACAAGTTACCAAACTAAACTAAATTCAAAATGAGAAGTTCACATTTCAAATACCTACACTTAATCATTTTCAAGTAACTAATTTACTTTACGAGTTACCAAACGAAACTAAATTCAAAACGAAAAGTTCATATTTCAAGTACCTACACTTAATCACTTTCAAGACACCAATTCACATTACGACTTACCAAACTAAAGTAAATTCAAAATAAAAAGTTCACATTTCAAGTACATACACTTAATCACTTTCACGTCACTAATTCACTTTACAAGTTACCAAACTAAACTGAATTCAAACTGAAAAGTTTATATTTCAAGTACCTTCACTTAAAAACTTTCAAGACACTAATTCACTTTACAAGTTACCAAACTAAACTAAATTCAAATTGAAAAATTTACATTTGATGTACCTACACTTAATCACTTTCAAGTCGCTAATTCACTTTACTATTTACCAAACAAAACAAAATTCAAAATGAAAAGTTCACATTTTAAATACCTACACTTAGTTACTTACATGTCACTAATTCACCTTACAAGTTACCGAACTAAATTAAATTCAAAATAAAAAGTTCACAGTTCAAGTACCTACACGTAATCACTTTCAAGTCAGTAATTCACTTTACAAATTACAAAACTAAACTAAATTCAAAATAAAAAGTTCACATTTCAAGTACCTGCACTTAATCACTTTCAAGTCACCAAATCACTTTACAATTTACCAAACTAAACTGAATTCAAAATGAAAAGTTCATATTTCTTGTACCTACACTTAATCACTTTGGAGTCACTAATCACATTACAAGTTATCAAACTAGATTTAATTCAAAATAAAAAGTTCACATTTCAAGTACCTACATTTAAACAAGTTCAAGTCACTAATTCGTTTCACAAGTTACCAAACTAAACTAAATTCAAAATAAAAATTTCACATTTCAAGTACCTACACTTAATCACTTTCATGTCACTAATTCAAGTCACAAGTTAACAGACTAAACTAAATTCAAAATAAAAATTCACTTTTCAAGTAGCTAAACTTAATCACTTTCAAGTCACTAATTCACTTTACAAGTTACCAAACTAAACTAAATTCAAAATAAAAAGTTCACATTTCAAGTACCTACACTTAATCACTTTCTAGTAACTAAGTCACTTTACAAGTAACCAAAGCTAACTAAATTCAAAATAAAAAGTTCACATTTCAAATATCTACACTTAATCACTTTCACGTCACTAATTCACTTTAAAAGCTACCAAACTAAACTAAATTCAAACTGAAAAGTTCATATTTCAAATACCTACACTTAAACACTTTAAAGTCACTAATTCACTTTACAAGTTACCAAACTAAACTAAATTCAAAATGAAAAGTTCACATTTCATGTACCTGCACTTAAACAATTTTAAGTCACTAATTCACTTTACAAGTTAGCAAACTAAAATAAAGTCAAACAGAAAAGTTTACATTTCTAATACCTATATTTAAAAACTTTCAAGTCACTAATACACTTTACAAGTTACCTAACTAAATTAAATTCAAAATGAAATGTTCATATTTCAAGTACCTACTCTTAATCCCTTTCCAGTCATAAATTTACTTTACTAGCTACCAAACTAAATTAAATTCAAAATGAAAAGTTCACATTTCAAATACCTACAGTGAATCACTTTCAAGTCACTAATTCACTTTAAAAGTAGCCAAACTAAACTAAATTCAAAATGAAAAGTTCACATTTTAAGTAACTACACTTAACCACTTTCAAGTCACTAAAAACTTTACAAGTTGCCAAACTAAACTGAATTCCAAATAAAAAGTTCATATATCAAGTACCTACACTTAAACACTTTCAAGTGAGTAATTCAATTTACAAGTTACCAAAGTAAACTAAATTCAAAATAAAAAGTTCACATTTCAAATATTTAAACTTAATCACTTTCAAGAAACTAATTCACTTTGCAAGTTACCAAACTAAAATAAATTCAAACTGAAAAGTTCATATTTCAAGTAACTACACTTAAACACTGTCAAGTCACTAATTCACATTACAAGTTACCAAATTAAACTAAATTCCAAATAAAAAGTTTACATTTCATGTACCTACACTTAAACACTTTCAAGTCACTAATTCACTTTACAACTTATCAAACAAAACTAAATTCAAACAGAAAAGTTTACATTTCAAATACCTACATTTAAACACTTTCAAGTCACTAATTCACTTTACAAGGTACCAAACTAAACTAAATTAAAAATAAAATGTTCATATTTCATGTTCCTAAAATTAATCCCTTTCAAGTCATTAATTCACTTTGCAAGCTCCCAGACTAAATTAAATTTAAAATGATAAGTTCACATTTCAAGTACCTACACTTATTCACTTTCAAGTCACTAATTCACTTTACAAGTTACCAAACTAAACTAAATTCAATATGAAATGTTCACATATTAAGTACATACATTTAATCACTTTTAAGTCACTAATTCATTTCACAAGTTACCAAACTAAACTAAATTCAACATGAAAAGTTTAATTTCAAATATCTACAGTTAATCATTTTCAAGTCACTAATTCACTTTACGAGTTACCAAACTAAACTAAATTCAAAATGAAAAGTTCATATTTCAAGTACCTACTCTTAATCTCTTTCAAGTTACAAATTCACTTTACAAGTTACCAAACTAAACTAAATTCAAAATAAAAAGGTCATATTTCAAGTAGCTACACTTAATCACTTTCACGTCACTAATTCACTTTACAAGTTACCAAACTAAATCAAATACAAACGGAAAAGTTCATATTTCAAATACCTACACTTACACACTTTCAAGTCACTAATTCACTTTACAAGTTACTAAACTAAATTCAAAATGAAAAGTTTACATTTCATGTACCTACACTTAAACACTTTCAAGTTACCAATTCACTTTACATGTTACCAAACTAAACTAAATTCAAAATGAATACTTCACATTTCAAATACCTACACTTAATCACTTTCAAATCACTAATTCACTTTATATGTTACCAAACTAAATTAAATTCAAAATGAAAAGTTCACATTTTAAGTACCTACACTTAACCACTTTCAAGTCTCTAATTCACTTTACAAGTTACCAAACTAAACTAAATTCAAAATAAAAAGTTGACATTCTAATTACCTACACTTAATCACTTTCGAGTCACTAAATCACTTTACAAGTTACAAAACTAAACTAAATTCAAAATGAAAAGTTCATATTTCTAGTACCTACACTTAATCACTTTCGAGTCACTAATCACATTACAAGTTACCAAACTAGACTAAATTCAAAATAAAAAGTTCACATTTCAAGTATCTACACTTAAACACGTTCAAATCACTAATTTGTTACACAAGTTACAAAACTAAACTAAATTCAAAATAAAAAGTTCACATTTCAAATACCTACACTTAATCACTTTCATGTCACTAATTCACTTCACATGTTAACAAACTAAACTAAAATCAAAATAAAAATTAACCTTTCAAGTAACTAAACTTAATCACTTTCTAGTCACTAATTCACTTTACAAGTTACCAAACTAAACTAAATTCAAACTGAAAAGGTCACATTTCTAGTACCTACACTTAATCACTTTTAGGTCAGTAATTCATTTTACGAGTTAACAAACTAAACTAAATTCGAAATAAAATGTTCACATTTCAAGTAGCTACACTTAATCACTTTCACGTCACTAATTCACTTTACAAGTTACCAAACTAAACCAAATTTAAAATGAAAAGTTCACATTTCTAGTATTTATACTTAATCACTTTAAAGTCATTAATCACTTTACAAGTTACCAAAGTACAACTAAATTCAAAATGAAAAGTTCATATTTCAAGTACCTACACTTAAACACTTTCAAAACACTAATTCACTTTACAAGTTACCAAACTAAACTAAATTCAAATTGAAAAGATTACATTTCAAGTACCTACACTTAATCACTTTCAAGGCGCTAATTCACTTTACAATTTACCAAACTAAACAAAATTCAAAATGAATAGTTAACATTTCAAATACCTACACTTAATCACTTTCAAGTCACTAATTCACTTTACATGTTACCAAACGAAATTAAATTCAAAATGAAAAGTTCACATTTCAAGTACCTACACTTAACCACTTTCAAGTCTCTAATTCACTTTACAAGTTACCAAACTAAACTAAATTCAGAATAAAAAGTTGACATTCTAATTACCTACACTTAATCACTTTCGAGTCACTAAATCACTTTACAAGTTACAAAACTAAACTAAATTCAAAATGAAAAGTTCATATTTCTAGTACCTACACTTAATCACTTTCGAGTCACTAATCACATTACAAGTTACCAAACTAGACCAAATTCAAAATAAAAAGTTCACATTTCAAGTATCTACACTTAAACACGTTCAAGAAACTAATTTGTTTCACAAGTTACCAAACTAAACTAAATTCAAAATAAAAAGTTCACATTTCAAATACCTACACTTAATCACTTTCATGTCACTAATTCACTTCACATGTTAACAGACTAAACTAAAATCAAAATAAAAATTAACCTTTCAAGTAACTAAACTTAATCACTTTCTAGTCACTAATTCACTTTACAAGTTACCAAACTAAACTAAATTCAAACTGAAAAGGTCACATTTCTAGTACCTACACTTAATCACTTTTAGGTCAGTAATTCATTTTACGAGTTAACAAACTAAACTAAATTCGAAATAAAATGTTCACATTTCAAGTAGCTACACTTAATCACTTTCACGTCACTAATTCACTTTACAAGTTACCAAACTAAACTAAATTTAAAATGAAAAGTTCACATTTCTAGTATTTATACTTAATCACTTTAAAGTCATTAATCACTTTACAAGTTACCAAAGTACAACTAAATTCAAAATGAAAAGTTCATATTTCAAGTACCTACACTTAAACACTTTCAAGACACTAATTCACTTTACAAGTTACCAAACTAAACTAAATTCAAATTGAAAAGATTACATTTGAAGTACCTACACTTAATCACTTTCAAGGCGCTAATTCACTTTACAATTTACCAAACTAAACAAAATTCAAAATGAATAGTTAACATTTCAAATACCTACACTTAATCACTTTCAAGTCACTAATTCACTTTACATGTTACCAAACTAAATTAAATTCAAAATGAAAAGTTCACATTTCAAGTACCTACACTTAACCACTTTCAAGTCTCTAATTCACTTTACAAGTTACCAAACTAAACTAAATTCAAAATAAAAAGTTCACATTTCAAGTACCTGCACTTAATCACTTTCAAGTCACTAAATCACCTTACAAGTTAACAAACTAAACTAAATTCAAAATGAAAAAGTTCATATTTCTAGTACCTACCCTTAATCACTTTCGAGTCACTAATCACATTACAAGTTACCAAACTAGACTTAATTCAAAATAAAAAGTCCATATTTCAAGTACCTACATTTAAACACGTTCAAGTCACTAATTCGTTTCACAAGTTACCAAACTAAACTAAATTCAAAATAAAAAGTTCATATTTCAAGTACCTACACTTAATCACTTTCAAGTCACTAATTTACTTTACAAGTTACGAAGCTAAACTAAATTCAAAATAAAAAGTTCACATTTCAAATACCTACACTTAATCACTTTCAAGTCACTAATTCACTTTACAAGTTACCAAACTAAACTAAATTCAAAATGAAAAGTTTGAATTTCATGTACCTACACTTAAACACTTTCAAGTTACTAATTAATTTCACAAGTTATCAATCTAAACTAAATTTAAACTGAAAAGTTCACAAACCTAGTACCTACACTTAATCACTTTTAAATCAGTAATTCACTTCACAAGTTAACAGACTTAACTAAATTCAAAATAAAAAGTTCACATTTCAAGTACCTACACTTAAACACTTTCAAGTCACTAATTCACTTTACAAGTTACTAAACTAAACTAAATTCAAAATGAAAAGTTCGATTTTCAAGTACCTACACTTAAACACTTTCATGTCATTAATTAATTTCACAAATTACCAAACTAAACTAAATTCAAAATGAAAAGTTCACATTGCAAGTATCTACACTTAATCACTTTCAAGTCAATAATTCACTTCACAAGTTAAAAGACTAAACTAAATTCAAAACAGAAATTCACCTTTCAAGTAGCTAAATTCAAAACACAACTCACTAATTCATAATTCAAGCAACTACACTTAATCACTTTGAAGTAACTGATGAATTTATAGTATAACTCAAACAATTGAACAAGTGTAATAAAGTAAATAAGTAGAGGTGTCGCATGTGACTCTCACACCATATAATCATCACAAAATTCATATGGCTTTCAAAGCCTTCTACAGCAAACAATCCCACCTTAACACTATATGTAAAGATTTCACTATAAGAAAATATAGTGAAATCAACTTACCTTTACTTGGCGTAAATTAAAGAGAAAGAGACAAGCAGTCACCGAAAATTAGCAAAGCAATCCTTTTCCTGAATTCACATTTTGTCAAAAACTAACTTCAAATTAGCTCACGAGAATTCACTATCACATGTACATACACACATCATCACTGGAAAAAGGGGATCCCCCACCAAAATTCACTCACATACGCATAGAGAGAGGGGAGGCATATATACACTTAAGCACTGATTTCCAAGCACACGGTCCCAGATCGGAGAACACCGAAAACACCTCAATGTCATGTGGTGTACTACCCTAAACCCAAAAATACAAAATAAATTTTAACAAATAACAATTATTCATAAGTGGTTGGTTTATTTTAAAAAAAATATATAATTATTCAAAAAACGATCACTTGTTATCGATTTTTATTAAAAAATTAAAATTTTAATAAATCGTATAATATTTATAACCACATCCAAATAATTTAATGCAATGTGTCTATAAATCAGATAATTCGTTATTTTATCATCACATTAACACGAGTAGTATATTTCCTCAATCTTATAATAATATCAATGAATTTTGCAAATTATGATAATTCTTTGGTTAATTATCTTTTAAATACGATATTATATATATATACCTCATAATACAACGTGTTAATTAGATAAATTATCTATTAATTGTCTTACGTTATTACAACTTTAACAATATATGTGTGTCTACATTGACACAATTAGTATATCTATTTCCTCAATAGTATGATATCAACGTATTATTCAAAATATTTTGATATATAGATTCAGTTATCTAACTTTCGATTACTGCATACGTCACTACACGAGATATACATATATTCAATTGGCTATCAGCTTTCAAATACGTACTTTATACATTACATACACGATTTTACTACCCCATAATAATATACAACATATTTCACATATACTCAAATGAATTATCGGTTAGTTTATCTTATGCCATTATACCTTCACTACATAATATATATATATATATATATATATATATATATATATATATATATATATATACACACTATATATATATACATATACATATACATACACACACATATACACACTATCGACTATATCAAGTTCTAAATACGTACTATTTACATCACATACGTACACGAGTATATTATCCCATAATATAATACGACGTATTTCATATACATACTTTGATGAGTTATTGATTAATTTGATTAGCTTACATTAATATAACTTTAACGTATAGTATATTATTACTTCTATCGTTTCAAATCAAGGTATTCAATATGTCTAACCTCAACTATATGATATAGACATATTCATTATACAAAGATTATGTTTAACGTCATTTAACGTATATACAAAGGAAAATATTTATTTTATATATTGAAACATAAGTAAAAGATAAATATTATGTTTAACGTAATTTATTTATTTTAATTGATATATTTCTTAGTATAATTTTTTTTACAAAATCTAAGTTTGATTGATTTTTATTAATATTATGTTGGTTATCGACTACATGTGATCAGTGTAATTTTAAAAAATAATATATTTGATTTTACATATAATTATTTTTTAATAAAAATCGATCACAAGTGGTCTCTTTTTAAAAATATTTTATTTTTTTATTTTCTTAATATAAAAGCGACTAGAAGTGGTCGGTTTCCTAAATAATTTTCTTTTTTATTTATTTTTGATTCCAAAACCGACCACCTGTGGTCGCTTTTATAAAATATTTTAAATTTAATTTTGAAAATAAAACCGACCACAAGTGGTCACTTTTTAAAAATAGTTTTTAATTATATTTTTAAAATAAATCGACCACAAGTAGTTGATTTTCTAAATAATTTTATTTTTTTAATTCCAAAACCGACCACTTGTGGTTACTTTTATAAAATATTTTAAATTTAATTTTTAAAATAAAATTGTCCACAAGTGGTTGCTTTTTTAAAAATAGTTTTAAATTATATTTTTTAAATAAAACCGACCACAAGTGGTCGGTTTTTTTTTTTTTTTAAATTATTTTCAGGCGCAATTTTAAAAATCTAAAAGAGACCACAAGTGATCACTTTTTTAATTTTTTTAAAGGAAATAATAATTAATATAAAAATTATAGAAATGATTATTTTGGAATTTTAAAATATAAAAGCAACCACATGTGGTTGATTTTTTTATTTTATTTTATTTTTAAATAAAACCGACCACATGTGGTCACTTTTATTGCAACCACAAGCTGTGGTCAGTTTTTTGTCGTCGGAAAAATAATTTTTTTAGTAGTGAATATATACAGATAATTAATTCACGTATTTATAGTACATGTGCTTTACACTATGCACAATATATATTTTACAAGAGATAAAATCTAATTAAGCTTGTATCTATAATTAATTTCGTAACATTAGCTTGTGCAATCTATTGGCTTTTTCACCATGCAACATTCATCTAACTATTTTTATATGAATTTGTTAAATTGAAATAGTTATTATATTGACCGTTTCTTTTTAATGTGCACACTATTATCTTATTTAAGAAATACATTGGATAATTTTGTATCTCTTTTCATCTTCTTACTCTACCATAACTTTTGTTTTTCAACTCAATAACATATTCAGTCACATATGTTAATTGTTATTTGCATCTATTATTTTCGGAGGATTTATAAACGAGAAATTCTATACCTACATTAATATGAAACAACATGACAACAAAAGTACATAAAAACATATTTGATTATTTAACTTTCAAACGAAACAACAAGTTATTTCGCTTATTATAATTAATAAAAGTCTGAAAAAACAGCTAGAACATCACCTAAAATACGACACTTAAAGAGCTAAAAAAACATTAAACTGATAGAGATTCTTCGACATTATTCATTAGTAGACTACAAGGTCACTTCTCCTTTTAAAAAAAAAAGATAAATAACACAAAAATGTTCATTGCAAGTGCGTCAAACAAAATCAACAAAAAAAAAAAATGAAAAATTGATAATGGCAGTCGAGGGCTATCTGGAATATGAGAATGGAAGAGATTTTGTAGAAAAATATGGAATAAGAATCAAAATACCTGTTGTTTGGGGATTTTATTAAGCCTTTACCATTATTAGTTAGTTTAAATGCTACATTAATGGAAATGATGCCGTTACATCCCTTAATTTTAGCAATTTAGTTAACTAAAAACATGTATCTGTATGATGTATCTAACTATACCTAAACGTATCTTCAGCGATAAAAAAATAGAATTTTATGAAATTTTATAAAAAGTTGGAATTTTAGGTAATTAATGATAAATATGTCGGGATATAGGTAAATTTTCCTAATTTTTATTCTCCCTTGAGAGTACTTACTAACCAAATACCTAGCCCACAAGACCAAGGATTAGTTAAGAGTCTTCAGGCCAATCGTATTAAAATATGAGGTTTTTACCTCCAACCTTCTTGATGCCTACCCCCCCCCCCCCCCCCTTTTCTTGGGTTTAGTAACGATATTCCAGTAAATGAAATGAGTTTTTCCATTTATTATCTATAGTGGAACCCCATAGAAACTCTCGTTGAATCTTATGAATATGACTAAGGGTTTTCTTAGGAAGACATGTATACTGCATGGAATATACTGGAATAACATCAAGGGTAGCATTTATGAGGGTAATTCTATCTGAGATATTGATAAACTTAGTTTTTCTGGATGCAAGCTTAGCGTGCATATTATCAAGGATGTAAAGAAAATCCTTAGCCTTGGGACGTTGATGAGAATTGGGAAACCCAAATATCTTTCAAAATTAGAGGTAGGCTTCATTTCTAATTTTTTGGAGAAAATATCTCTTGTAGAGGGGCAATGCTTGGAGAAAAAAGATTCTAGACTTGTCTTTGTTAATAGTTTGGCCAGACAACTTACAAAAACTGAGGAAACAGTGATGAATCGTATCTATAAACTTAATTTGCCTTGACCATCAGGGTGATGGACGATGGTAAAACAAATGAGTAGAGCCGTCAATATGGGTCAGGCCCTTTGGGCCGGTCCGATCCGACCTGTAATTTGATGGAGTTGGGCTTCAATTTTTACCGCTCATTTAAGAATTGGGCTTTTTAGTCCGGCCGTATAAGCTTGTGGCCCGTGGGGCTTGAATAATGTGGGTTGGGCTAGCCCGTGGGTCGGCTCGTAAGTCAAATACATACAACTGTTTAAATTGCTTATTAGTATTTTTATTTGGTTCAAACGATATCATGTCAAAAGTTATTTAATTACTTTATTAGGAATATTTTTTGGGGTGTAGGAGACTTGATTAACAAGTATTAACAATATGTAATATTGTCTGATAATATTTATGTTTATTAATATTCTAAAATTAAATTATAAAATATTAATTTTTTAAAAGTGTGCTGGCTCGTGAGGCCCACAACCCACAGAGTAATGGTGTGGACTTGATGTTTTTTGGCCCATTATTTTGATGGATCAGTCCGGCTTGACTCGTCAAACTCAAAGTCCGTGTGAGCCGGACCAACTCGTATTGACAACTCGAGAGAGAATTAGGCTAGAAGCAGAGATCTTAATAGGATTTTATAGCCCAATATCAACTTGGTAATTGATAAAGTTTGAAAGCATTTCTAGGCAGATAATGGAAATATAAGAAGACATGGGGGTTACCTTGTCTAATACCCCTAGTGGGAGAAAAGGATTATGTTCTAGTGGATGTTTGAAAAAGATTATAATTTAGACAAAATAGATTATAAGTTGTTTTTTTTTGCTTATAAATGTGTTTGGCAACTTTTGAAAGTGCTTAAAAAAGAGTTATTTTTGACTTTTTGTAAACCAAAAACAAAAAGCATCAAATTCTATTTTTTTTTTTTGAAACTTATAATCTATTTAAGTTGACCAAATAAATTACCTGTTTTTATCTTTTATAATTATTAGTTATTTCAATTTTACCCTTTAGCCCTAATTCTTCTTCACTACTACAACCACACTTCACAACACACTTCACACAAACACTTTCATTTCTCTGAGAAAACCTATGCCGCTGCCAAACCAATGATGAAATTATTTGACCACATTTATTTATATTTAATAAAAATAATATTGGTGAGTGACATTTGCAAATCTACCAAGTGGACTCGTGTTTACGTAATGTTCTTTATTTTATTTTTGACACTATAATCTAAAATACTGATTAATGATTAAATTATCTGTCATGTTTCGGATAGACATAAAACTCTAATGCAATAATTTAGGAAACAAATCTAAATAGTATAATTAACTGATTTACACCCAATTTGATCATTTTAAAATTGGAAAGGATCCATTCTAGGGCCCAATAATTGATATGAAAAGAATTAAATTCAATAAAAATGAACATGAATCATCTTTAATTCGCTATATTATTCAACTCGTGAAATTTTAATATATAGTTAATATTTTCAGGTTGAAATATCCCCCCCTTCCCCCCTCTTATTATGTTGATTTACTTTTTAGATTCATTTATTTATTTAGTAGAACTAGTTATCTTTACGTATATTAGTTGTCGTAAATTTTTATTTATTGTAATCTATAACTTGCTAAAAAAATATTTGTGTCAATTAAGCATCGTGATGTTGATGAAATTGTGTATCCTATCTCATTTGGGCGTGTATATTTTAGGCTTTAACCATATTAGTACTCTTTTGTATGAAACTATTTATCTATTAATGTAATTATAATGATAAGTAACATATATATTTTGCTTAATGATAAACTCGACATATATATTAATATTATCCTCAAAGGTTAAAAGCAACAAGTCCAATTTAATACAAAAATGGAAGTGTCGTCACAAATTGCACCTTAATGATACGAAATCTTAACGTAACCATGAAAAAACAAATAATCTTGTAATATATAACTATCTTTTTCAAACACAAACATTCAACACTTAAATTTTTTTAAAAGATATTTTTTTAGAGCACAAATTAATAGTCATTCATGAAAATATTTTTTAATATATATATATATATATATATATATATATATATATATATATATATATATATTAATCTTAATTTGAATCATTTGAGCAATAAAAATTAATAATAATCAACTCTATATATTATTAACAACTATAAGGGTGTTTCAGTCATTTTGACAAAAAAAAGTGCTTAAAAATATTATTAACCAAACACATCAATAACTTTTTTTCAGTTTCAGCACTTTTATTTAAATATTTAACTGTTTATTTTTAAAATAAGTTCAGCACTTTTAAAAGAACTTTTTTTCAGCCTATCCAAAACGACTTCTAGTTCTATTGACTAAAAAAAAAATGGAGATAGACGTTGAAGAAGTACAACTCATTATGAGCTTAGTTATATTTAGGCAGCAAGGTCAACTTTAACCAAAAGGTTGTCATTCTTACTAGTAGAGTTGTTCAGTTGGGACACTAATTCTTCAATAATAACACTATTGTCCATCGATCTTCCACCTTTAAGAAAACTAGATTGAAAAAGCCCAATGATATGTATTAAATAGACGATTTTATAAATAGTATTACAAAGGTGAAAGGACTATCGGCCAAAAATTCTTGAGTTGATTAGCATTTTTAAATTTCTGAATTAAACATAAATAATTTCGCTTAATCCCTTGAGAAATGGTGGCAGAATGAAAAACTTGATGAAAACAACTTTAAGACTGAAGACTGTTCCAGTAATTTTTATAAAAGAAAGGATGCAAATCATTCGGTTTTGGAGCCTTGAAAGGTTTAAAAGAGAATACAATTTGAACTATTTCGTGGTTACTTAGAGGGGAATCTAACCCAAAAAGATCCAAATTATGACGAGAATTCGGAGCATTCTTTAAAGCTTTTAAATCAGTAGAAAAATGTCTAGTAGTCTAAATTTTTTGAAAATACTTAACAATATGCATTCTAATTTCTAAGATCATTAACCTTAGTCATCCAGTTCCCATTCATGTTCTTGAAATACACTATTATCAACCCTACACCTGTTAAGCACAGATAAGTGGAAAAAACGAGTATAAACATCACCCTCATTAATCCAATTAATTCTACTTTAAGTTTCCAAAATCTTTCTTCAATCTTAATAATTTCATTTAACTCCACCTTAAGATTCCTATCTAATTGCCTAAGGAAATTACTGTGAGGCCAATTAGAAAAGGTATGAATACCAATAATCCTAGCCATGATTCCAGATTTTTTTCTATGAATATCACCAAAAGTAGTTTGACTCGAAACTCTAACTATGGGTTCAAACTTTGATATGAGAAAAACTACGAGAATGAAAATTTAACTACGAAAACAAAGGAACAATTGAATAAGAGATAGAAGATAGTTAGATTGACACAAGAAGATAGAAACTATAAAATATATTAAATTCAAAATCCCTAAATCCTTTATCAACGAGCACCTAATCTCTATGTGGACCAAGAGGGATCGATCGCCCTCAAAACCCTCGTTTCTAAATAAGCATTCAACAAAAGCTCACCATCTACACATTCAAGTGTTTGGTTCATTTAATATCCAAAAATAACTTGTGAAAATGAAACCTTAATAATCCTATATTTAAAGTGTATTATAAGGCCCAAAAAGTGACCCATAAACACATGACAAAAACAACCCCAAAAGGGATAATGTTGATGGTTCCCTTGATGGTGACTGCCCGTCACCCTAGTCATCACTATGAGACAATGTTGGTCTCTTCTTGGTTCACCTTGACAGCTCAAGGGATGGTCAACTGGGTTGGTGACTGACCTTCAGCCAAACCGTCACCCCAAAGCAATGAGGGGTCTTTTTGGCCTTTACTTGGCAGTTGGTCAGGCTCTTGAATGATCAGCAAGTGAGACGTCACACCTTGGTATCACACTATTCCTCCCTTTTAAGTTTCTAATTTAATTTCTAACACATGGAATCCTTTGGAGATGGTCAAAACTTGCTCTAACACGTCCTTTTTCATAAACAAAGCTTATAGTCTTTGAAGTACTTTTGCTTGGCTCTTAGTGAATGTCTTTGAGGGATTGTGAATCATATCATCCTCTCCATCTTGAGAAGAATCCGACCTCAAATTCACAGATTCATCATCTTTTAGCACATCAAAAGGTGAGAGATCACACATATTGAAGGTATTGTGCACTTGATATTTTGGTGGAAGATTAATCTTGTATGCATTATTATTTACCCTCTTAAGAACTTAGAATTTCCAAACACCTCAAAGCATAAACTTAGCCTTTCTTTGGGTTGGAAATTGATTCTTTCAAAGATTTACCCATACCTAATTGCCCGGTTCAAGTACAAGACTTTTCGACCTTGGCTCACCCTCTTTGCTAATTCTCGATTCTTCTTCTCAAGGAGAAGTATCACCTTTTCATGCATCTTCTTCATTGCTTCTTCCCTTTTTTCCTTCAAAACATATCACATCACCAGACAAAGGGGTGAGATATAAAGGGGTTGGGGTTAAAACCATAAACACATTCAAAGGGAGTCATACCAATAGTCGAGTGGATAATAAGATTATAATCAAATTCGATGAAGGATAGGTGATCCTACAAAGAAACCATTTTCTCTTTAACCACCCAAGGTCCTATTTACCACCTCTAATTAGGCATCGGTTTGTAGGTGGCAAGACATTGAGAAAAATAATTTGGTACCAAGCCTACCCCATAATAACCTCTAAAAATGACTAAGGAACTTTGATTAACTATCACTAATAATGGCACGAGGAATCTCATGTATTTTGACAACATGTTATAGAAACAAACATGCCACATTAGGGGCATCATCATATTTTTGACATGAAATAAAGTGGGCCATTTTTTAAAATTGATCAATCACTATAAAAATACTATCTCTTTCCCTCCTTGTTCTAGGCAAAACCAAAATAAAATTCATGCAAATGTCAAGACATGGGTGTGGGAGAGTGGGTAGTGGGGTATATAATCTTTGAGGGAGAGGGCGTGATTTTGTACTCCTACAATTAATCCATACATTGACCACAAAATCTAGCAACATCATGCTACATCTTAGGCCAATAGAATTATTTTTCTAGGATTCAAGAGTCTTGTCAACTCAAAAGTGACCCATCATACCACCATTCGGTGTCTCTTTAAGCCAAACTTTCTCCATGAGCTAGAGGGCACAAACAACATCTTTTCTTTGAACAAGAAGCTATTAAACTTGGAATAGGGTGTAGGAATTCTATCCTTAAGCCATATTTCCCTATTCCATTCCTCACAATCTTTGATGATTTGAACAAACTTAGGGTTCTCGGTGTACAATGTCTTCAAATATTCAAAACCAATTAATTTAGAAAACAAGGTAGAAATGAAAACATATTTTCTAGATAATGCATCAGTTACCACATTCTCTTTCCCCTTTGTAAATTGAATCACATAAGGAAAAGTTTCGAAGAACTCAATCCACTTGGCATGCCACTTGTTTAACTTATCTTGGGCCATGAGGTGTTTCAATGATTCATGGTCGGTTTAAATCTTAAATTCCTTGGGCCACAACTAGTGTTGCCAATTATCTAAAGCTCTAATCAAGCCATACAACTCAAGATCATATGTAGAGTAATTCAAGGTTACTCTTTGAGCTTTTTGCTAAAGTAAGCAATGGGCTTATAGTCTTACATTAAGATGGCTCCAATGTTTATCTTTCTAGCATCACATTCAATTTCAAACATTTTATCAAAGTTGGGTAATTGCAATAAAGGAGTGAAGCTAAGCATTATTTTCAAAGTTTCAAACACCTTTTCTTACTCATCATCCCATTTTAAAGGCTTATCCCTATGGATTAACTCGATCAAGAGAGTAGTGATAGTGCTAAAACCTTTGACAAACCTACTATAAGAACTAGCCAAGCCATGAAAGCTTTATACTTCCCTTTCTTCATGTGTTTATGTTGTATATTCTTTCCTTGTCCTTGTATACTATACATATCCTTCATCTGCTCTTTATTTGTATATGGGTCAGTGATATACAGTATAGTGATAGGGTTTCTGAGTATGTCCAGAATAGCATAGTTTATCCTTATTGAGTCCTTAGCTTTACTATATTAGTTTCCTAGATATTTGAGCGTAGTTTACATTTTTGCTTGCATGTTATGTATATTTGCATTATCTTTGGATCTCATTCGGCAGTTGCCGACTGAGTACCATGTGTTTGGTACTTATACTACACTTCTACAGCCTACATATCATTATACGGGTTCTCACAGTTATTGTGTGTATCGTGCGGAGCAGCTATGGTTCATAGACATAGAGTGAGCTCCTAGCGTTCAGAGAACTACTATTCTCCCTCTTATGTATTAGACTAATCTCTATATTGTATTCAGAGATAGGTTATATTAATATATTCATTTAGTACTTCTTTTTCTAATTTTATTACATTAGAAGCTCTTGTACTGATTCCACAGTACTTTTTGGGACTATCTTAAGTATTTTAATATTTTATTTCATGTATTTTGTATTCTTCCTATATTTCTCTTAAAATTCTATTACTAGTAGTTTTGGACTACGGCTTGACTTGCCTATTGGTGGGTTATAGTAGGCGTCATCATAACCTGAGAAAACGGGTCATGACAGAAATTGTAACACCCCGCAGTTTTGGGCTAAAGTTTGAACAGTCCTTTTTATGCGTATAGACCCGAACCTAATAATTTCTTGTTAATATATGAGTGATGATCAATCCTATAGTGTGTGAATACCTTTGAATATGAATTGAGGTCATAAAAATCCCCAAACTCAAAGACGAGTAGAAAACTCTTCTATCGATTAAGTTTTGATGAACGTCTAAACTTGGGTCAATTTTCATCAATCATAACTTTTTGTATATAACGAGTTAGAGGGTCATCTATATATCAAATGAAAGGTCTTTGAGTGTTCTTTCCAAATCCACCAATTCTGCCTTAATCTGATATCGAAGTAAAAATTTATACCTATTTTCCATAGAGGTGTCAGTCTGCCAAATTGCGACGGCCAGACTGACGGCCCGTCAAGATTTTTGTCAAAAATCAGGCAGTGAGCTTTTTATCTAGCCAAGAATTTACGGTTGGAGTGACATTTCATCACCAGACTGACGATCCGTCAATCAAACCGTCAGTCGAGGCCGAGTTGCTCAAACGAGCTATTTTTAATAGGTATTTTGGTACTTTCCCATCCCAAACTCCTTCCCCACGAATCTAAATCATACCCTAAGCGTTATAATACATATTCTATCAATTTTCAACATCTCAAATTCTCCTCACTCTCAAGAACAAGATCAAACTGGGGTTTCCTCCAAGAACAAGAAATCAAGAATCAATCTTTAAGTCCAAGATTTCCAAGAAACAAATCAAGATTCGAGTTCTACTCTTTAAACTAAGTAATCTAAGATATGTGGAGTTTTCCTAAACTACATGTGCATGGTGAAATCATTTTGATAGTTTTTAAACGTTGAGAAATCATGAATTTACAATGGGTTTTTGAATTTACATTTACAATTGTGCATTGTGAAATCTTTTTTATGATAATGTTTTGGTCTTGAGGCCTTCCCCTAAATTAGATTTGTACTCGTATATAAGTGTGTATGCATTTTTGAGTTCTAATGTTGAATTGAGAGCATGAACAATTAAAATCCCCCTCTTGTTCTAAAGCCTCTTGTTTTCATATGTTATGAAGTATTCAATTGCATATTGAGAAACATGACTCAAATGTCTTTACTATTGTTTAAGCCTTGATTTTGGATATGAACTGAAGAGAGGATAATTCTTATTAATATAAATGAAAAGTGGTGATTCAAAGAGATTGCATGGTTTCTTACAAAATACTTGACCATCACATATTTGTTGAAATATTAAAAAGAGAGAATCCCTGCATAGTTTGAAATATGTTTTGAAAATAAGAACTATCTGGCATTGTTGATTGTTTTTGGTGGTCAACCGAATCAATTGGATTGAAGGAGCTAATGCATATTATTATATGGATTAGACATACGACTTCCAAGTCTTGGTATGACGATACCAATCAGATGAATGCCATAACAGAGTAAGATTTTCAGTTTTTGATTTCAAAGAATGCATATCTTAAAGAGTTAAAAATAAGCTTAAAGACAGTTAGGTGGTTACTCGAAGAAGGCACGAGTTCAGAAAACTCATTGCCCGAAATCGTGTTTTGCTGATACAGGTTTATTATGTCCCCAAGAGGGACCACATACTAGTCTAGTACCCCTTGGCGTATTAGAGATAGAGACTCCAACCCTTACGGCGAACTTGGGTTTGGGGCTTGGCCGCCGAGTTAAGGGTGGATTCCATATAGCCCGTAGGATTGTAGAGTTGTAGGGTGTACCATCTAACTCAGAAGTAAAACAAAGAGTGAGTCTTGGTTTCAAAGAAATGTTTCAAAGTCTTTAAAGTGTGCCCATGTGTTTTCATATATTATATGTACAATATTTTATGAATTGCTCTCACTTATGTTATATATAAATACATTATTTTAGATTTGCCTGCGTACCAGTACATCTGTATTGACCTCCTTTATTTTAGGATCTGAGGCACAGTCCTGGAGTCCCGCTAAGCAGTAAATTGGGTTGTCCGAAGTTTACAGTTGGTGGCTTCCTTTATTTCAGAAGGCCTTGTTGATTGAACATTGATGTTTCGTTTTGGTTTATGGTCCGACTGGGGGACTTGTCCCAGTATTCAGACAGTAGTGTTTTTGAGTTGTTAGAGATTTTGCAGACTAGTGTCAGGTGTTTTTGAATGTTTCATGAACTCACTTTCGTATTGTTCAATTGAAGTAAAAGAATGACTATGTTTCTGTCTTGTCATGTTCTTCCGCATTTTCCTTATAGTATATGAATTATGTGTATGATTCCCAATTAATGAAGGGCTCTTGGACCTTCACGGTTTGGGATATCCGTCGCGACTAGGGCCTCGGTTTGGATCGTAACAGAAATCCTACACTATTAAATTTAATAGGACAATACAAGAAAATTCAAATATGACAATATAAAAGTACAATAACTTTATTTTTACCACGCGAAACGTGAATAAGTTTACTTGTTTCACATAAGTTGGACCAGTTCTTGGAGGATCATAAATTAGGTGACCTAAGTTTATATCATTTCCTTCAATCACTAATCATATTAGGAATTGTTTTACTTTTAAGAAAATAATTACCACCATATGGAAGTCCACAACAATTGAACACATGATTAGATGAGTACAAGGAAGAAAAATAGTAGTAAGAACCACTTGTTATACCCCATTTAATAAGGATCAAATCGAGGTACAACAAATTGAAAACTTGTAAACAAATTAAGGAAGTCGCCACCTAATTAGTTCTACGATGAATTAGGACACCTATTATAAACTACATGATTAAAATATATAAAGACCTCATTTTTTAGGTTTACTTAACTAAGCGATTCTAAGTGAGGATTCTAATTATCCTAAAGGAGAGGGATTAAGCATCCTATGGGATTCACTAATTATGGTTAACTGGCCAAACTTATATTAGTTAAAGAAATATATTAAGAAAAGATATAAACAAGGCATATACGTGTGTGTATATATATATATATGTGTGTGTGTATGTATATATATATGTATGTATATATCTTATTAAATTTTATGCTAGTTATTTATAAGAAAAGATTGGAAAAAAACTTTAGAAGAACCTTGTCATAAAATCTATTTTTCAAAAGTTACCAAAGATAGCTTTTATAAACCCCTAAAAATAATGCAAACTTTATTGTTGTCAAAGAAAAGTTATTTCTAATATTTTTTAAAGATATACAAAAGTTTCAAATTATTAATTTTTAAAAAATTAGGTATGCTAAGAACTTCACGCTTTTCTTTACAAAAATAACTCTTGTTTTTTTAATCAAATTTTATAAAATTAGATATAAATAAGATGGTTAATTATCCTATACTAAATGAATCATTGGAAAATAGATATAAAATAAAAATAAATATTTTAAATCCATAATGACTTGAGAATTTATTTATTTTTATTATGATAAGGCTCATATTTTTTTTTTTTGACAAAAAAATCATCATTTGAAATCTTCAGAAAAAGCCTCATGAAATCAAATTGGCAAAATTACTATCTTTTATTCGAAATTGGTTAAAAGAAGAGTTGATTTACTATATCCAAAATAATTAAAATCAATTTTCAAGTCCAACGATAATAAATTTGCCCACCGCAAAACCTATATTTGATTAATTCAATATTGCGAAACTAACTCGATTCTAAAAATAGGCTACTATCCCATATCAAATATGCATTAACAATCACTTATTCTAAAAGGTATATTTTTTACCTATCAAAGTTTAGCCTTTTAACGATATAAAATTAAATGTCGAAGCCTAGTGATTATGCTAAATTTAAAATTTAATATGTAGAAAGAAAAATAATTAAATTTGTCAAAAATTATTTAAAGATTCACACTACTTTAAATTAGAAATATATAAAATACAGATTCAAACTAATAATGTGTGAAATAGTAAAAAAAAAAAATAATAAGTGTCTACAAAGAATAAAGCTTGAAAGAGGGAAAGAGACACTAGACTGCTAGATGAAAACACGTGATGCATCTATCGTCTCTTCTTTGATTTAGACAGAGATGAAGTCAAATTATGAGACTGCAAATGCACTTTCGGGTGTATATGAGAAAAGAAAAGGAAAAAGGATTAGAGACTCGAGCTTAAATAGTATAAATATTAAGATGATATACAATCTGAGACCATAAAATAATTCAAAGTTCCAGTTTGATGAGTAAACGCAAGAAATAAATTCAAATTTAAATGTAGTAAACTAGATGACCTACTGCGGATATGACAGAGAAGAAATGTGTGTTTGGTACGAAGAAAAATGTTTTTCATGGAAAATATTTTCCTAAAAAATATTTTTCTGAAAAACAAGTTGATTTCTTACTTGTTTTCTTATATTTGGTTGGTGGATGAAAAATATTTTCTAGTAGTTGGTTGGTGAATGAAAAAAGCGTAAAAATACATTTTAGAATTCATTTTTTTAAAACATAAATTGAAAAAAATTAAATCCTTTTTTGGGAAGGGTGTTGGTAGGCGGGTGGGTGGGGCTGTCAGAATAGGTAGTAGGGATGGGGTAAGAAAAAGTTTTGAATTTTTATTGTTAATTTTTTTTTTAAATTGGCGCGGGGGGGGGGGGGGGGGGGGGGGGGGGGGGAGGGATGGGAGAGGGGGCTGGTAAGAGGGGAGGGAGGGTAGGGGTGTGGGGTAAGAGAAAAATTTAAATTTTTTAATAAAATGTAGATATTATTTTTAGAAAGGGGCTGGTAGGGATAGGGGTGGGATAGGGGTCGGGGATGGACTAACAAAAAAATTGAATTACTTTTTAAAACAATTGAATTTTCGGGATGGAAGTGGGGTGGGGGTAGGGGTAGAGGTAGGGGGTGGAGTGGGGTAGGGGTAGGGATGGGGTGGGGTGGGGGTAGGGGCGGTGTCAGCGTGATAGGGTATTGGGGCGGGTAGATGATTTTGAGAATTGTATGAACATTTCAACTTTAAAGTGAGGTTGAAATAGAGTTTTAAAAAATATTTTCCTTACTTTTTGAAGGAAGGAAAATAAGTCGGTTTGAAAAATATTTTTCAAAACATATAAGCCAACCAAGCATAAGAAAACTGAAAAACACGTACCAAAAACAAGTATAAAACTAAATCGGATTTCAGCTTTAAAAAAAGAGAGAAGAATACAGCCTAACTACCACAAACACACACCTAAAAGTGTCGCTGGCTTCTTTACCGAAACAAAAGAAAATGACCCCTAAAGTCTTATCCTTAATGGACCTTCATGTTGATTATTTGCAACATATTTAACATGGTGAAGGGAGGGAAAACAAGTGACGAAAATACTTGATCAGAGTATTCAAGTTCGAAAAATGAACGAAACAAAGAGTTTTACAACCTAAAGAGTTTTAAAACTGAACGCTTGACATAAAAATAAGAGTTCATACATCATGGATGATAAAGAGATAGTGGCGGACTCAGGAATTCAAGGTTGTGGGTGCTCAAATTTTTTTTATAAAAAATAGTATGTAGCTGTAGGAATTCGAACTTAAAAAACTGAACATGGGAGTCACATCCTCAAGCCATTACACCCAACCATATGTTTGTTCTTTGGATGCTTTTTAATAAATTATACCATTTATTATGTGTTTCTTATATAATTATATCTAATTTACGTCGAATTTAGTGGGTGTCGGAGCACCCCAAAATTACACATGGATCCGCCCCTGTAAAGAGATGTATGACATTAATAATATAAGCAAGCAAACATTTAAAAGGATGCAAGAGACAGACTTAGTAGCCGTTTGGTCATGAAAATGAAAATTTTTTGAAGTTGGAGTTGAAGTTGAGTTGAAATTGGAGTTGGAGTTGTGTTTGACCATGTCCTTTTTGATAATTTTTTTTACTTTTGAAAAAACTTTTTTAAATATGAGTTTATGCCTCAACTTTTACAAACTATCAAAATCACCCAACTAAAATTTACCTACTAACGAAAAAAGAACACAATTAGCCACTTTTATAAAAATAATTACATATACATGACCATATTTAATGAATTTCAATTATGACATATATAATATTTACATTAATAGCCGTTTTCTCATATTTAAAAATTTTAAATATGGATGTTATATTAACATATCACTACATACTATTTTTTAGATAACAAATATTATCTTTCAAAAAAATTTATTTTTTTAGGAATTTATTTAATTTATTTCCTTTATTTTTCGTTCCTAAAAAGTAGGAAATGATGAATTGTTATTAAATTTTAGGGCGCCGCTAATTTATTTCTTTAATTTTCTTATACATGAAAGATTTTACTGTGTGTGAATAAATTATTTCTATGTAAAACATGCTTTGCATATTTATGGTATATTATATCATATACCATAAATATATAAATATGCTTAGTATGTTTCTTTATACTTTGTATATTTATATATGTGTGTATATGGTATATACATGGTATAAACTTCATATATAACATACTTTGTATATTTATGTTATAAATATAATACTTTATATATTTATGGGTATAAATATAATACCTTGTATATAAAGATACCAAGTATTATGGTATATAAAGGTAGCAGTTGCAGTTTAAGGTATAAATTTGTTAAATTGGACATATTTTTTTATGAAAAATATGTATCACCGATTTATATTTTTAGCATATATATGGTATAAACTATTTATATTTGAATAGTATAATAAAGATATACACAATATAATATATATAATCAAATTGAAAATGAGAATAATTTGTGGTAGTGGTAAACTAATCTGCTACAACTTTATTAATTCCATAAATATAGACAACGATTATCCATTATTAATTACACGACTATAATTCCTTAAACGTCCGTATCAGAACAGAAAAATTATTATTATATTATAGTAATTAGGATCATTAGCAGTAAAATAATGTCTTAAATAAGAGAGAAAATTAAATAAGGGAGAAAAATAATGATGAGAGAGAAAAAGAGACATATATTAATTAGGATAACATTAAGTTTGAAATTATAATTATCTTATCCTTTAAAACTGTTATATACATAATATTAAAAAAGTAGTGTTATAAGGAGAGTTTTATGTAAAAATTAAAAGATTGGGGTTATATGTAATAATAATAAAAGTTGGAATTGGAAAATTGGGAAAACACCCAAAATCTGTTTTCCCTTTTCAAAAAATATTTTCGAAATTATTTATCAAATTTTCATGGCCAAACACCATGATTTCCAACTCCGAAAATATTTTTCGAAAAAAAGAGAAAAATATTCATGGCCAAACGGGCTCTTAGTATTTCAATTAAAAGACTGGTGGAATACATCGTCAGACCCCCCAACTTGACACCATTTTTTACTTTAACACCTAAAGTGGACGTTGTTCATTTTAAGCACCTAAAGTAGCCATAAACTGTGTCACTTTGGCACCTTTTGCTGACATGGCAAAGTAAGTGTAGAACACTCGCTTGTAGGCGCGTGACAACGTTATTTCAGTCCATTTTTCATGTTATTTTATCATCTTCTTCTCCATTTTTTCATTCCACTATCTTCAACCATTTTTTGAAGCTCAAACACCTTTATATCCAAATGGTAATACGTTCCATTTATAAAATTCTTGTGGTACCGTAAATGCAGTTAATTCTTTAGATTCTTCTTCTAACTTTAAATGGTAGAATCCTGATTTACAATCGAATTTACTAAAATAATTATATCCCTGTATTTATCTTATTTTTAATATCTTATTTGGTATTAGATAATTATATGTCATAGTCTTTGCATTTAAATTTCTATAGTCAATAACCATTCTACTTTTTCCTCTTTTTTGCTCACTATGTTTATTTACTATAAATGCTGGACTATTATGTTTACTATTACTTTTTTGTATATATTGTTTTTATAATAGTTCATCTATATGCATTTTAAATTCTTTTAAATCGTCAAAATTATATGTTAATGGTTTCTGCGTTATTATGCTATTTTTATCTATTAATTCAATTTTTATAGTAGTTTTATGTTTTTCCCATCCTTTTAATGAATCTTCACTATATAATTGTTCTAATTTTTTTTAATTATTTCTATCTTATTTATTGAAAATATAGTTATTTCTGTTTTATTTATCGAAAATACGACTAGTTCTATTGTATCTTCAGTATTTTTTATATTTTCTAACTTTTGTGTAATTTTTTCACTTCCTTTTATCCAATCAGTTTTCTTTCTTATTTTATTATTAACTCTTTTTGCTCTTACTTTTTGTTTACATGGTGTTGTAAACCACCAATCTATTCTAGTTATTATATGTGGGTATAATTTATCTAAAAACGGCATCCCTAAAGTATATCTTTTGATGTTAGTTCATAATTATAAATTTCTTCTATTGTTAATATCTTATCCATACCTGTATTTTTACATTCTCAGCTTTATAAGTAATTAAACTTCCTTCATTATTAAATTCTTTAACTATTATTGGTGTTTTTAATTTATCCCATTTGCTTTCTGGTAAGCAATTATATCTACATAAATTAGTTTCTGCTCCTGTATCTATCATAGGCGTATAATATTTACTGTAATATCCTTCTACTACTATCTTTATTAATACATATATTTTCATTTTATGTTAAAATTCAAACATATATGCTACTGCTTTATTTTTTAAATAACTGGGCTCTGATACCATTTGTAGGGGGGTGCGGATAACTTGTGAAATATATTTTTCTTTGTGCGTGGATATTTCTTAATTTCTCTATATATTTTTATTTTAAGTCTATTTATGTTAGTTTTATCGATATTCATATCTTGGGAGATGATAAATATCCAATTAGATTATCTTTCGTAAGTTTTTTTAATAATATTATTTCATTGATATTTTGTCTCCAATATTTTAAATATTCGTAGTCTATCATTTTATCCTGTAGTAATTACAGAGTTACAGTTTCTGTATAATAATTTATCCTAATTGTACTGAAATGTATATTTAATTCTAGATTTTCAATGTTATTTATTATCTTGTGTTGTTCTTCTCGTAGCGAGTTTTTTTAAATTATATAAACTATCACATGTACTTTTTCCTAAATTTTCTGAGGTTTTTTATATCCATATTAATTTTTCTTTTAGATTCTCCATTATTTTTCTAATTCGGTTTCTATAATTAATTTCTTCATTTAGATTATCTTGATTTTCTCTAGTTTTTCTAATATATTCTAACATCTCTTAATCTGAATAATATCCATCTGGGTAATTATCCAGGTTTAACTGTGCTATCCAATTTATAGTTTCAATTTCATAGTCTAATATTTTTTCTAATATTATTCTCTTAATATCTATAATTTCTATATCTCTAAGTATATATAAGATTAAGAATTTAAGATTGTCTATCATTTATAATATTTTATAGTTGTTTGTTTTAATCTTATTAACTCTTTTATATTTTTACTAAGAAATTGTATATATTTTATATCTATTTTCTAAAATTCTAAATATACATAGTTTATCATAGTTAATGTGTATATAGGTATTTATAAGAGTAATTAGGTAAGTGTGGTATGTAATTTATTCTAGCTATATAATCTTTACCGAATGTTTTTTCTAATATGATTTTCCTTATATATATATTATTCTTATATCCTTAATCACATACAAAATAAGTATTTTAAATTTATCTACCATTACATTAGATAAATAATTATTCATTTTCATAAAATTGCTCTTTTCAAAATATTCCCTTCAATTATGTACATAACAAAATATGGTCATCTTAGATTACCATATACTAGATTATTCTTAAATAACATGTTCTTCGGTCACTATTAGCATGGTAATCTGGATATTTTTCCCTTAAACAGCGCCTCTACTCTGGTTACTTCCCACCACGGCTTCTTGCCTCATTGGTTTCACCTTTAGGATGACATAGTTCTTAGGGATTTTTCTCCTTTTTTCACTTTGCTAATAAACTTCTAAACATATTATTCTTCGAATAATTCTACTATAAAGTAACTAACATTAATTTATTTTATCATACCATGATTATTGGGAATTATGAATTTAGCTATTCATAATCATAAATAAATATACCTGTTCGGGTAGGTTTGATATTTCTAAGGTTTGTTCCTCCATAGCTTTTTCCATTGAAATATACTTGTTTTTTTAATAATTAAGCAAAAATATTTGTTGTGGACAAGAGAGAGTTTTTGCTTCAACACATGAAGGCTTGCCTTGCAATGCCTTCGGTTCATCTTATTTATAGACTAAAACTTCACAAGAGTATTCCTATTTTTTTCACGTTTCTAAAATTATCTACCTAATCTACTTTACTTTACAAAAAGTCTTCT